>JARHVA010006857.1:420000-425000 GCA_037957365.1 Torreya grandis
TGGATAGCTGCACAAATATTAGGAAGAGAACCAGGTGGCCCATACTTTGGAGGAGACATTTGAGAATAATTAACATGCCAAAGTTAAGGCCGATGACCTGTTCCAGCATGGCTCTTTCATAGAAATACATTCAAGGCATTGAATGTAGCATGGGCCATTTTCATGAAACAAAGCACCCAAGTCTTTTTTAGAGTGCTATATATTGTAATCCCTCTTATTATTTTAGGGAGATATCTTTGTTATAAAATCAAAACTCTGCCCAAATTGAAAGGCATTACTAAGACTTTGAGCTCAAATTTTTAATCATATTTCATTTTTTGAATGAGAAAACAAGTGACTTTTCAAACTTTATGTTGGAATAGCTTGTGTTGTTGAGGAAATTGTTCTTATGTCTATTTCCTGAATGCATTCTTATCCATTTAATTAAATAAGTAGAACTAGTGGAAGTAATTAGGAAAGTGTCCTGAAGCTGACTGTGGAGATACTTTGTGCTACCATAGTTGTCTTTAGTTTGTCTATTTTCTACTTTTGTGTAAAGGATCTTGGGATGAATTTATGCCCCCATTATCCTTCATATATTTCACTCTTTGGTAGTTGAGGTGGAGACTTTGTGCTACACTTCATTATATTGTGTTAGTACACCCTATTTTAGTGAAGGAACTAATGAAAGACTTTGTGCTTTTGTGGGTTTCTCATGGTTACAATTACTACCAAGAAGGAATCTGGCTATTGAATAAATATTAATTTTGAAAGAAGAGAGGTACCTTTAGCAATTACCCAAGATTTCTCCTTTGATCTGTGAACATCATCTCTAAAAAAAGAGAGATGGATGGTGTTATCCTACCCTGAGTGTTATTTTTAGCTTATATTTATAGTATATTAATATAATATATCATAGTTATAGGGAACCTCCCCTTGATGAGAGGAGAGATTTATCCCATCTTGATGTGGTAGACCCACATGTTTTGGCCAATAAATCTCCTTATGCTATGGTTGAAACACCTATTTTTCCCATTAATTAGTTGGTGACAAAATATTCACCCAATAGTTTTTGGTGACTCCGCTGGGGACACAACAATTTTGCATAATTTGAAGCCTCAGGATTTAGATTGAAGCATCACCTGTTTCTTATCCATTATCAATATAGCATTATCCATTTACAATATATACTTTGAGCTATGAAACTTGAGATGCTAGAGATCAAGCGTTTCATTTCAAAAGTCAATTCTCTAGTAGCTCCATGCCAACTAGGGAAGAATGAGTAGTTTAGAGCCTCAAGATCCAAGCTAAAGTAGTGCCATTTCTTTTCCATTTTTACATTATAATCTAGTAGCTCCATGCTATATAAGAAGCTAGAAATCTCAAGGTGTTATTTACCTTATTTTTGAGTTAGTGCAGCAGAGTAATTTTGATTTGTTTCCTCCACAACCTCACCTTCAACGAACTAGGAGTCTTCCTCCTACCAACACCAGGTCACCAACACAAGGCAGAGCTTCTTTTTCCTTTACTAGCAGAGCTTTGCCCATACATACCCCACCAAGATTTATTATCCCCCCTTTCCATAGTTATACAATGGCAATTCAAGGCCTGTGGGGTAACTCTTTTGGTCCACTCAATCTTACTCCACCTCTACATGAGCTACCACATAGTTCAAGGAAGAATTTCCCCAAATTCTTTGGTGATGGGAGAGTTCATCCTGATGAACATATTTTAGCCTTCAGCATATCCTATGGTGTGATAGGTGTGGAATATGAAGATATAGCAGTCAGGCTATTCGTAGAAACTTTACAAAGTGCTGTTATAGACAATTTTTATCATTGTAGGCCCAGACTGTGACTAACTAGAACACCCTCAAAGTCAAGTTTGAAGCTAGATTCAACCCTGTAGAAGATGCACATGCCCTATTGGCTCAACTCACACAAATGAAGAAAGAGCCTCATGAACTTATGAGGGACTTCATTGCCAAATTTGATAAGTTGAGGAATAAGATTCATACAATTGCTCAGCCAATAGATGAGAATCTCAAATGCTTCTTCATCAACTCTCAACTACCTAAAGTGAGTTTTCTACTAAGATGTGCTGGCCACATAGACCTTGTTGTAGCATAGGATTTGTCTACTGAGGTGGAAGATGATCTCATCTTGGTGGGGAAGATAAGGAGAGATCCTAACAAATGTAAATCTTCTTCATCCTCTAAATATCCATCTACATGCACCACTAATCCAATGGTGCAAACGTTGGAAAATGAGTTGCTAGCTCTCAAAAAGCAAATGGTGCAAGGGATGTCTACTCCTCCTTCCTACCAAGATATACCAAGGAAGACATTCCCCAATTAGTCACACCAAGGCAACACTACCAAGAATCAAGGGTAACCAAATCATCTTCCTCCCCCACAGGGGAAACTTGTCATTGAGGTAGCTGTAGCCAAATCAACAATTGGATACCTTGAAACTAAATTGAATTTTTCTTTCCAATCTAAGTTGAACTAGGAAGATGGCACTGATCTCTTTGTGGAAGACCAAGATGATTCAACTGGTGACTCCAACATTGGTTTCATGAATTACTAGGATGAACCTAAAAGTAAGTCAGAAGCATTTGATGGATCATACACTATATTTACCAGGGCCCAAAACTAATTAGCTCAACAAGTTGATAAGTGAAAATTAGGGGAAGGATCTCAACTAGTAATTTTAATTGCTTAATAGGGGACTACTCTACCTTTTTAATCAAAGGATTCGATAATCACTAAAAAAGTAAGTACCCCAAATGTTCTTGCACCTTCTACTTCAAATTCTTAGACTAGTACCATACCCCCCAAAAAATAGAAGGATGAACTTCCTTCCTCTATTCCCAATTATTTCCAGTCATTTGATATAATCAACAATGTCAAGAAGACCAAAATTCAAACGACTGAGTTTGAATTCTTGCAATCCAATCCTGAGCAGTTGGATATATTAGTGGAATGTGTGAAGGATAAATCCATCCTTATAGGACAAGAAATTTTGAAAATAACTCTTGGTCCCCCCAAGAACACATCCACCTAGAATAACCTTGTCATTACTCCTCCAGCTACCCCTAGGAAGATAGAACCATTTTATGTCTCCCTGTTGATAAATGGACATCAGCTAAACAATTGCATCATAGACTCAGGCACATTTGACAATGTCATGTCCACCAAAGTAGCTTAATCTCTTGGCCTCAAGATAACCAAGAATTTTGGGAGATGTTTCTCCATGGAAAAGAAATAAGTACCTTTGTTGGGACAAATTAAAAATGCCCAGTTTGCATTTGCCACATTTCCAAAAAAGAGAATCAAGATGATAGTCCTAGTGGCCAACATCCTAGCCTCATACAACATCCTTCTTGGGTGAAATTTTTTCAAGGATGTTGGTGGAGAATTGAGCATGGACCTATCTGAGGCAAGGATCCATATGAAGGGCATCATGTAGAGGCTACTTGTTGAGAAGGAGGAAAAATATATTGTCACCCAAACATCAGCCCCTGAAGCTCAAATTCTATTTGAGTCTTCAGGAATGGGTAACTTTTTCCTATCTACAGAGGATGTCCCTATTTCATCTGATGAAACTCCTGTAGGTGACAATCTAAAAAGTTTAGATAGGTTAGTAGGAGAATTGGTAGAGCAAAGTTTAGATGAAAAAGAAGCCTCCATCCCTGACCAGGAGGAATCTAAAAAAAGATTAGTTTCTGATAATGTCTAGATTTTGGAATTTGATGGCAGCTATTCTTCTACCAGTTCTAGAGCTGGGATTGTCTTAATATCTTTATAAGGAGATATTTTTCCTTCTTTATACAAGTTACAGTTTAGCAATACTAACAACACTGCCAAGTATGAATCTCTGTTACTCAGGTTGAAGGTTGCTCAAGACAAAGGTGTCAAACTCCTTCACACCAAAGGAGATGCTAAACTGATGGTTTGTCAGGTGAGGAACCTGTGTCAAACCAAGAACAAAAGATTACACCATTAATGTAATCTATTATGGGACTATATTGAAAGTTTTAATGCTTTCAATATATTTGTAGTGCCTAGAGAGCTTCATAGTCATGCAGATTCATTGGTTGTCTCTACGACCCTCTTGGTCCTCACAAAGACTTTGAAGAGCATAAGTACACTATCGAGCTGGTCTTTAACCAAGTGTGCTTGACAATGCCATTCATTGGTAGGTATCTGATGAGGATAATCAAATCATGTGTTAGACTAAACCAAAAGAGTAATGAATTATGGCAATGGACCATGCTGCTACACATCAAAATCAGGAAAAGAAGCTCTTCTGCAAGAGAACAAGGATCCATGATTTTTAGACTAAAAATCAAGTCTTGTTGTGGGGCAAGAGGAGAGAACCAAAAGGAATGCATAGAAATTTTGATTCTTGGTGGAGAAGTCCATTCGCCAATCATTGCTTCTAGGGAGAAAATGGTCTTTTGCTAATATATCAAGACAAAACATCATTTTCACTATCTCATAGTAGGTGGCATCTGAATCACTTCAATTCTTGAAGTATCAAATAAGTCCAATTGTACATTTGTATATTTGTTTAGTCTTTAGTTCTATTTGGTGCTTTTCATTTTCATTTCTTTTTGGCACCTTTATTTTTGGGTAACATGACTCTGTAGCCCAATGGAATACTTAAAGGCACTAGAGATTCTAGATTCTACTCCCTTTGATTATTTTTATAATTGATGGAAGTTCCCCAACTAGAGCCAGCTATTATTCCCGAAATCCGTCAATTATTTTTAGGGACAACATATCAACTATTTTGGTCTTGTAGGCCAAAATTCTCTCTTCCCTTCTCAAAAAATATTCTGAGCACTCAAGTTCTTCAATTATTCAAGCATTTTCAGTCAAGGGACTCACAGGTTCAACGGGTTCAACAACTTCAACAGGCGGGCTCTCATAAAGGAACAACTTCCAAACACTTAGGCAATTTCAAGGTTGTTTCAATGTTGAGGTTCAACCAAAAGGTCCATCGACATGCTTCAAA